>CM024577.1:46196167-46206204 GCA_014182395.1 Eucalyptus sp. ANBG9806169
GGTTTAGGGTTTAGGGTTTAGGGTTTAGGGTTTAGGGTTTAGGGTTTAGGGTTTAGGGTTTAGGGTTTAGGGTTTAGGGTTTAGGGTTTAGGGTTTAGGGTTTAGGGTTTAGGGTTTAGGGTTTAGGGTTTAGGGTTTAGGGTTTAGGGTTTAGGGTTTAGGGTTTAGGGTTTAGGGTTTAGGGTTTAGGGTTTAGGGTTTAGGGTTTAGGGTTTAGGGTTTAGGGTTTAGGGTTTAGGGTTTAGGGTTTAGGGTTTAGGGTTTAGGGTTTAGGGTTTAGGGTTTAGGGTTTAGGGTTTAGGGTTTAGGGTTTAGGGTTTAGGGTTTAGGGTTTAGGGTTTAGGGTTTAGGGTTTAGGGTTTAGGGTTTAGGGTTTAGGGTTTAGGGTTTAGGGTTTAGGGTTTAGGGTTTAGGGTTTAGGGTTTAGGGTTTAGGGTTTAGGGTTTAGGGTTTAGGGTTTAGGGTTTAGGGTTTAGGGTTTAGGGTTTAGGGTTTAGGGTTTAGGGTTTAGGGTTTAGGGTTTAGGGTTTAGGGTTTAGGGTTTAGGGTTTAGGGTTTAGGGTTTAGGGTTTAGGGTTTAGGGTTTAGGGTTTAGGGTTTAGGGTTTAGGGTTTAGGGTTTAGGGTTTAGGGTTTAGGGTTTAGGGTTTAGGGTTTAGGGTTTAGGGTTTAGGGTTTAGGGTTTAGGGTTTAGGGTTTAGGGTTTAGGGTTTAGGGTTTAGGGTTTAGGGTTTAGGGTTTAGGGTTTAGGGTTTAGGGTTTAGGGTTTAGGGTTTAGGGTTTAGGGTTTAGGGTTTAGGGTTTAGGGTTTAGGGTTTAGGGTTTAGGGTTTAGGGTTTAGGGTTTAGGGTTTAGGGTTTAGGGTTTAGGGTTTAGGGTTTAGGGTTTAGGGTTTAGGGTTTAGGGTTTAGGGTTTAGGGTTTAGGGTTTAGGGTTTAGGGTTTAGGGTTTAGGGTTTAGGGTTTAGGGTTTAGGGTTTAGGGTTTAGGGTTTAGGGTTTAGGGTTTAGGGTTTAGGGTTTAGGGTTTAGGGTTTAGGGTTTAGGGTTTAGGGTTTAGGGTTTAGGGTTTAGGGTTTAGGGTTTAGGGTTTAGGGTTTAGGGTTTAGGGTTTAGGGTTTAGGGTTTAGGGTTTAGGGTTTAGGGTTTAGGGTTTAGGGTTTAGGGTTTAGGGTTTAGGGTTTAGGGTTTAGGGTTTAGGGTTTAGGGTTTAGGGTTTAGGGTTTAGGGTTTAGGGTTTAGGGTTTAGGGTTTAGGGTTTAGGGTTTAGGGTTTAGGGTTTAGGGTTTAGGGTTTAGGGTTTAGGGTTTAGGGTTTAGGGTTTAGGGTTTAGGGTTTAGGGTTTAGGGTTTAGGGTTTAGGGTTTAGGGTTTAGGGTTTAGGGTTTAGGGTTTTAGGGTTTAGGGTTTTTAGGGTTTAGGGTTTAGGGTTTAGGGTTTAGGGTTTAGGGTTTAGGGTTTAGGGTTTAGGGTTTAGGGTTTAGGGTTTAGGGTTTAGGGTTTAGGGTTTAGGGTTTAGGGTTTAGGGTTTAGGGTTTAGGGTTTAGGGTTTAGGGTTTAGGGTTTAGGGTTTTAGGGTTTAGGGTTTAGGGTTTAGGGTTTAGGGTTTAGGGTTTAGGGTTTAGGGGGTTTAGGGTTTAGGGTTTAGGGTTTAGGGTTTAGGGTTTAGGGTTTAGGGTTTAGGGTTTAGGGTTTAGGGTTTAGGGTTTAGGGTTTAGGGTTTAGGGTTTAGGGTTTAGGGTTTAGGGTTTAGGGTTTAGGGTTTAGGGTTTAGGGTTTAGGGTTTAGGGTTTAGGGTTTAGGGTTTAGGGTTTAGGGTTTAGGGTTTAGGGTTTAGGGTTTAGGGTTTAGGGTTTAGGGTTTAGGGTTTAGGGTTTAGGGTTTAGGGTTTAGGGTTTAGGGTTTAGGGTTTAGGGTTTAGGGTTTAGGGTTTAGGGTTTAGGGTTTAGGGTTTAGGGTTTAGGGTTTAGGGTTTAGGGTTTAGGGTTTAGGGTTTAGGGTTTAGGGTTTAGGGTTTAGGGTTTAGGGTTTAGGGTTTAGGGTTTAGGGTTTAGGGTTTAGGGTTTAGGGTTTAGGGTTTAGGGTTTAGGGTTTAGGGTTTAGGGTTTAGGGTTTAGGGTTTAGGGTTTAGGGTTTAGGGTTTAGGGTTTAGGGTTTAGGGTTTAGGGTTTAGGGTTTAGGGTTTAGGGTTTAGGGTTTAGGGTTTAGGGTTTAGGGTTTAGGGTTTAGGGTTTAGGGTTTAGGGGTTTAGGGTTTAGGGTTTAGGGTTTAGGGTTTAGGGTTTAGGGTTTAGGGGGTTTAGGGTTTAGGGTTTAGGGTTTAGGGTTTAGGGTTTAGGGTTTAGGGTTTAGGGTTTAGGGTTTAGGGTTTAGGGTTTAGGGTTTAGGGTTTAGGGTTTAGGGTTTAGGGTTTAGGGTTTAGGGTTTAGGGTTTAGGGTTTAGGGTTTAGGGTTTAGGGTTTAGGGTTTAGGGTTTAGGGTTTAGGGTTTAGGGTTTAGGGTTTAGGGTTTAGGGTTTAGGGTTTAGGGTTTAGGGTTTAGGGTTTAGGGTTTAGGGTTTAGGGTTTAGGGTTTAGGGTTTAGGGTTTAGGGTTTAGGGTTTAGGGTTTAGGGTTTAGGGTTTAGGGTTTAGGGTTTAGGGTTTAGGGTTTAGGGTTTAGGGTTTAGGGTTTAGGGTTTAGGGTTTAGGGTTTAGGGTTTAGGGTTTAGGGTTTAGGGTTTAGGGTTTAGGGTTTAGGGTTTAGGGTTTAGGGTTTAGGGTTTAGGGTTTAGGGTTTAGGGTTTAGGGTTTAGGGTTTAGGGTTTAGGGTTTAGGGTTTAGGGTTTAGGGTTTAGGGTTTAGGGTTTAGGGTTTAGGGTTTAGGGTTTAGGGTTTAGGGTTTAGGGTTTAGGGTTTAGGGTTTAGGGTTTAGGGTTTAGGGTTTAGGGTTTAGGGTTTAGGGTTTAGGGTTTAGGGTTTAGGGTTTAGGGTTTAGGGTTTAGGGTTTAGGGTTTAGGGTTTAGGGTTTAGGGTTTTAGGGTTTAGGGTTTAGGGTTTAGGGTTTAGGGTTTAGGGTTTAGGGTTTAGGGTTTAGGGTTTAGGGTTTAGGGTTTAGGGTTTAGGGTTTAGGGTTTAGGGTTTAGGGTTTAGGGTTTAGGGTTTAGGGTTTAGGGTTTAGGGTTTAGGGTTTAGGGTTTAGGGTTTAGGGTTTAGGGTTTAGGGTTTAGGGTTTAGGGTTTAGGGTTTAGGGTTTAGGGTTTAGGGTTTAGGGTTTAGGGTTTAGGGTTTAGGGTTTAGGGTTTAGGGTTTAGGGTTTAGGGTTTAGGGTTTAGGGTTTAGGGTTTAGGGTTTAGGGTTTAGGGTTTAGGGTTTAGGGTTTAGGGTTTAGGGTTTAGGGTTTAGGGTTTAGGGTTTAGGGTTTAGGGTTTAGGGTTTAGGGTTTAGGGTTTAGGGTTTAGGGTTTAGGGTTTAGGGTTTAGGGTTTAGGGTTTAGGGTTTAGGGTTTAGGGTTTAGGGTTTAGGGTTTAGGGTTTAGGGTTTAGGGTTTAGGGTTTAGGGTTTAGGGTTTAGGGTTTAGGGTTTAGGGTTTAGGGTTTAGGGTTTAGGGTTTAGGGTTTAGGGTTTAGGGTTTAGGGTTTAGGGTTTAGGGTTTAGGGTTTAGGGTTTAGGGTTTAGGGTTTAGGGTTTAGGGTTTAGGGTTTAGGGTTTAGGGTTTAGGGTTTAGGGTTTAGGGTTTAGGGTTTAGGGTTTAGGGTTTAGGGTTTAGGGTTTAGGGTTTAGGGTTTAGGGTTTAGGGTTTAGGGTTTAGGGTTTAGGGTTTAGGGTTTAGGGTTTAGGGTTTAGGGTTTAGGGTTTAGGGTTTAGGGTTTAGGGTTTAGGGTTTAGGGTTTAGGGTTTAGGGTTTAGGGTTTAGGGTTTAGGGTTTAGGGTTTAGGGTTTAGGGTTTAGGGTTTAGGGTTTAGGGTTTAGGGTTTAGGGTTTAGGGTTTAGGGTTTAGGGTTTAGGGTTTAGGGTTTAGGGTTTAGGGTTTAGGGTTTAGGGTTTAGGGTTTAGGGTTTAGGGTTTAGGGTTTAGGGTTTAGGGTTTAGGGTTTAGGGTTTAGGGTTTAGGGTTTAGGGTTTAGGGTTTAGGGTTTAGGGTTTAGGGTTTAGGGTTTAGGGTTTAGGGTTTAGGGTTTAGGGTTTAGGGTTTAGGGTTTAGGGTTTAGGGTTTAGGGTTTAGGGTTTAGGGTTTAGGGTTTAGGGTTTAGGGTTTAGGGTTTAGGGTTTAGGGTTTAGGGTTTAGGGTTTAGGGTTTAGGGTTTAGGGTTTAGGGTTTAGGGTTTAGGGTTTAGGGTTTAGGGTTTAGGGTTTAGGGTTTAGGGTTTAGGGTTTAGGGTTTAGGGTTTAGGGTTTAGGGTTTAGGGTTTAGGGTTTAGGGTTTAGGGTTTAGGGTTTAGGGTTTAGGGTTTAGGGTTTAGGGTTTAGGGTTTAGGGTTTAGGGTTTAGGGTTTAGGGTTTAGGGTTTAGGGTTTAGGGTTTAGGGTTTAGGGTTTAGGGTTTAGGGTTTAGGGTTTAGGGTTTAGGGTTTAGGGTTTAGGGTTTAGGGTTTAGGGTTTAGGGTTTAGGGTTTAGGGTTTAGGGTTTAGGGTTTAGGGTTTAGGGTTTAGGGTTTAGGGTTTAGGGTTTAGGGTTTAGGGTTTAGGGTTTAGGGTTTAGGGTTTAGGGTTTAGGGTTTAGGGTTTAGGGTTTAGGGTTTAGGGTTTAGGGTTTAGGGTTTAGGGTTTAGGGTTTAGGGTTTAGGGTTTAGGGTTTAGGGTTTAGGGTTTAGGGTTTAGGGTTTAGGGTTTAGGGTTTAGGGTTTAGGGTTTAGGGTTTAGGGTTTAGGGTTTAGGGTTTAGGGTTTAGGGTTTAGGGTTTAGGGTTTAGGGTTTAGGGTTTAGGGTTTAGGGTTTAGGGTTTAGGGTTTAGGGTTTAGGGTTTAGGGTTTAGGGTTTAGGGTTTAGGGTTTAGGGTTTAGGGTTTAGGGTTTAGGGTTTAGGGTTTAGGGTTTAGGGTTTAGGGTTTAGGGTTTAGGGTTTAGGGTTTAGGGTTTAGGGTTTAGGGTTTAGGGTTTAGGGTTTAGGGTTTAGGGTTTAGGGTTTAGGGTTTAGGGTTTAGGGTTTAGGGTTTAGGGTTTAGGGTTTAGGGTTTAGGGTTTAGGGTTTAGGGTTTAGGGTTTAGGGTTTAGGGTTTAGGGTTTAGGGTTTAGGGTTTAGGGTTTAGGGTTTAGGGTTTAGGGTTTAGGGTTTAGGGTTTAGGGTTTAGGGTTTAGGGTTTAGGGTTTAGGGTTTAGGGTTTAGGGTTTAGGGTTTAGGGTTTAGGGTTTAGGGTTTAGGGTTTAGGGTTTAGGGTTTAGGGTTTAGGGTTTAGGGTTTAGGGTTTAGGGTTTAGGGTTTAGGGTTTAGGGTTTAGGGTTTAGGGTTTAGGGTTTAGGGTTTAGGGTTTAGGGTTTAGGGTTTAGGGTTTAGGGTTTAGGGTTTAGGGTTTAGGGTTTAGGGTTTAGGGTTTAGGGTTTAGGGTTTAGGGTTTAGGGTTTAGGGTTTAGGGTTTAGGGTTTAGGGTTTAGGGTTTAGGGTTTAGGGTTTAGGGTTTAGGGTTTAGGGTTTAGGGTTTAGGGTTTAGGGTTTAGGGTTTAGGGTTTAGGGTTTAGGGTTTAGGGTTTAGGGTTTAGGGTTTAGGGTTTAGGGTTTAGGGTTTAGGGTTTAGGGTTTAGGGTTTAGGGTTTAGGGTTTAGGGTTTAGGGTTTAGGGTTTAGGGTTTAGGGTTTAGGGTTTAGGGTTTAGGGTTTAGGGTTTAGGGTTTAGGGTTTAGGGTTTAGGGTTTAGGGTTTAGGGTTTAGGGTTTAGGGTTTAGGGTTTAGGGTTTAGGGTTTAGGGTTTAGGGTTTAGGGTTTAGGGTTTAGGGTTTAGGGTTTAGGGTTTAGGGTTTAGGGTTTAGGGTTTAGGGTTTAGGGTTTAGGGTTTAGGGTTTAGGGTTTAGGGTTTAGGGTTTAGGGTTTAGGGTTTAGGGTTTAGGGTTTAGGGTTTAGGGTTTAGGGTTTAGGGTTTAGGGTTTAGGGTTTAGGGTTTAGGGTTTAGGGTTTAGGGTTTAGGGTTTAGGGTTTAGGGTTTAGGGTTTAGGGTTTAGGGTTTAGGGTTTAGGGTTTAGGGTTTAGGGTTTAGGGTTTAGGGTTTAGGGTTTAGGGTTTAGGGTTTAGGGTTTAGGGTTTAGGGTTTAGGGTTTAGGGTTTAGGGTTTAGGGTTTAGGGTTTAGGGTTTAGGGTTTAGGGTTTAGGGTTTAGGGTTTAGGGTTTAGGGTTTAGGGTTTAGGGTTTAGGGTTTAGGGTTTAGGGTTTAGGGTTTAGGGTTTAGGGTTTAGGGTTTAGGGTTTAGGGTTTAGGGTTTAGGGTTTAGGGTTTAGGGTTTAGGGTTTAGGGTTTAGGGTTTAGGGTTTAGGGTTTAGGGTTTAGGGTTTAGGGTTTAGGGTTTAGGGTTTAGGGTTTAGGGTTTAGGGTTTAGGGTTTAGGGTTTAGGGTTTAGGGTTTAGGGTTTAGGGTTTAGGGTTTAGGGTTTAGGGTTTAGGGTTTAGGGTTTAGGGTTTAGGGTTTAGGGTTTAGGGTTTAGGGTTTAGGGTTTAGGGTTTAGGGTTTAGGGTTTAGGGTTTAGGGTTTAGGGTTTAGGGTTTAGGGTTTAGGGTTTAGGGTTTAGGGTTTAGGGTTTAGGGTTTAGGGTTTAGGGTTTAGGGTTTAGGGTTTAGGGTTTAGGGTTTAGGGTTTAGGGTTTAGGGTTTAGGGTTTAGGGTTTAGGGTTTAGGGTTTAGGGTTTAGGGTTTAGGGTTTAGGGTTTAGGGTTTAGGGTTTAGGGTTTAGGGTTTAGGGTTTAGGGTTTAGGGTTTAGGGTTTAGGGTTTAGGGTTTAGGGTTTAGGGTTTAGGGTTTAGGGTTTAGGGTTTAGGGTTTAGGGTTTAGGGTTTAGGGTTTAGGGTTTAGGGTTTAGGGTTTAGGGTTTAGGGTTTAGGGTTTAGGGTTTAGGGTTTAGGGTTTAGGGTTTAGGGTTTAGGGTTTAGGGTTTAGGGTTTAGGGTTTAGGGTTTAGGGTTTAGGGTTTAGGGTTTAGGGTTTAGGGTTTAGGGTTTAGGGTTTAGGGTTTAGGGTTTAGGGTTTAGGGTTTAGGGTTTAGGGTTTAGGGTTTAGGGTTTAGGGTTTTAGGGTTTAGGGTTTAGGGTTTAGGGTTTAGGGTTTAGGGTTTAGGGTTTAGGGTTTAGGGTTTAGGGTTTAGGGTTTAGGGTTTAGGGTTTAGGGTTTAGGGTTTAGGGTTTAGGGTTTAGGGTTTAGGGTTTAGGGTTTAGGGTTTAGGGTTTAGGGTTTAGGGTTTAGGGTTTAGGGTTTAGGGTTTAGGGTTTAGGGTTTAGGGTTTAGGGTTTAGGGTTTAGGGTTTAGGGTTTAGGGTTTAGGGTTTAGGGTTTAGGGTTTTAGGGTTTAGGGTTTAGGGTTTAGGGTTTAGGGTTTAGGGTTTAGGGTTTAGGGTTTAGGGTTTAGGGTTTAGGGTTTAGGGTTTAGGGTTTAGGGTTTAGGGTTTAGGGTTTAGGGTTTAGGGTTTAGGGTTTAGGGTTTAGGGTTTAGGGTTTAGGGTTTAGGGTTTAGGGTTTAGGGTTTAGGGTTTAGGGTTTAGGGTTTAGGGTTTAGGGTTTAGGGTTTAGGGTTTAGGGTTTAGGGTTTAGGGTTTAGGGTTTAGGGTTTAGGGTTTAGGGTTTAGGGTTTAGGGTTTAGGGTTTAGGGTTTAGGGTTTAGGGTTTAGGGTTTAGGGTTTAGGGTTTAGGGTTTAGGGTTTAGGGTTTAGGGTTTAGGGTTTAGGGTTTAGGGTTTAGGGTTTAGGGTTTAGGGTTTAGGGTTTAGGGTTTAGGGTTTAGGGTTTAGGGTTTAGGGTTTAGGGTTTAGGGTTTAGGGTTTAGGGTTTAGGGTTTAGGGTTTAGGGTTTAGGGTTTAGGGTTTAGGGTTTAGGGTTTAGGGTTTAGGGTTTAGGGTTTAGGGTTTAGGGTTTAGGGTTTAGGGTTTAGGGTTTAGGGTTTAGGGTTTAGGGTTTAGGGTTTAGGGTTTAGGGTTTAGGGTTTAGGGTTTAGGGTTTAGGGTTTAGGGTTTAGGGTTTAGGGTTTAGGGTTTAGGGTTTAGGGTTTAGGGTTTAGGGTTTAGGGTTTAGGGTTTAGGGTTTAGGGTTTAGGGTTTAGGGTTTAGGGTTTAGGGTTTAGGGTTTAGGGTTTAGGGTTTAGGGTTTAGGGTTTAGGGTTTAGGGTTTAGGGTTTAGGGTTTAGGGTTTAGGGTTTAGGGTTTAGGGTTTAGGGTTTAGGGTTTAGGGTTTAGGGTTTAGGGTTTAGGGTTTAGGGTTTAGGGTTTAGGGTTTAGGGTTTAGGGTTTAGGGTTTAGGGTTTAGGGTTTAGGGTTTAGGGTTTAGGGTTTAGGGTTTAGGGTTTAGGGTTTAGGGTTTAGGGTTTAGGGTTTAGGGTTTAGGGTTTAGGGTTTAGGGTTTAGGGTTTAGGGTTTAGGGTTTAGGGTTTAGGGTTTAGGGTTTAGGGTTTAGGGTTTAGGGTTTAGGGTTTAGGGTTTAGGGTTTAGGGTTTAGGGTTTAGGGTTTAGGGTTTAGGGTTTAGGGTTTTAGGGTTTAGGGTTTAGGGTTTAGGGTTTAGGGTTTAGGGTTTAGGGTTTAGGGTTTAGGGTTTAGGGTTTAGGGTTTAGGGTTTAGGGTTTAGGGTTTAGGGTTTAGGGTTTAGGGTTTAGGGTTTAGGGTTTAGGGTTTAGGGTTTAGGGTTTAGGGTTTAGGGTTTAGGGTTTAGGGTTTAGGGTTTAGGGTTTAGGGTTTAGGGTTTTTAGGGTTTAGGGTTTAGGGTTTAGGGTTTAGGGTTTAGGGTTTAGGGTTTAGGGTTTAGGGTTTAGGGTTTAGGGTTTAGGGTTTAGGGTTTAGGGTTTAGGGTTTAGGGTTTAGGGTTTAGGGTTTAGGGTTTAGGGTTTAGGGTTTAGGGTTTAGGGTTTAGGGTTTAGGGTTTAGGGTTTAGGGTTTAGGGTTTAGGGTTTAGGGTTTAGGGTTTAGGGTTTAGGGTTTAGGGTTTAGGGTTTAGGGTTTAGGGTTTAGGGTTTAGGGTTTAGGGTTTAGGGTTTAGGGTTTAGGGTTTAGGGTTTAGGGTTTAGGGTTTAGGGTTTAGGGTTTAGGGTTTAGGGTTTAGGGTTTAGGGTTTAGGGTTTAGGGTTTAGGGTTTAGGGTTTAGGGTTTAGGGTTTAGGGTTTAGGGTTTAGGGTTTAGGGTTTAGGGTTTAGGGTTTAGGGTTTAGGGTTTAGGGTTTAGGGTTTAGGGTTTAGGGTTTAGGGTTTAGGGTTTAGGGTTTAGGGTTTAGGGTTTAGGGTTTAGGGTTTAGGGTTTAGGGTTTAGGGTTTAGGGTTTAGGGTTTAGGGTTTAGGGTTTAGGGTTTAGGGTTTAGGGTTTAGGGTTTAGGGTTTAGGGTTTAGGGTTTAGGGTTTAGGGTTTAGGGTTTAGGGTTTAGGGTTTAGGGTTTAGGGTTTAGGGTTTAGGGTTTAGGGTTTAGGGTTTAGGGTTTAGGGTTTAGGGTTTAGGGTTTAGGGTTTAGGGTTTAGGGTTTAGGGTTTAGGGTTTAGGGTTTAGGGTTTAGGGTTTAGGGTTTAGGGTTTAGGGTTTAGGGTTTAGGGTTTAGGGTTTAGGGTTTAGGGTTTAGGGTTTAGGGTTTAGGGTTTAGGGTTTAGGGTTTAGGGTTTAGGGTTTAGGGTTTAGGGTTTAGGGTTTAGGGTTTAGGGTTTAGGGTTTAGGGTTTAGGGTTTAGGGTTTAGGGTTTAGGGTTTAGGGTTTAGGGTTTAGGGTTTAGGGTTTAGGGTTTAGGGTTTAGGGTTTAGGGTTTAGGGTTTAGGGTTTAGGGTTTAGGGTTTAGGGTTTAGGGTTTAGGGTTTAGGGTTTAGGGTTTAGGGTTTAGGGTTTAGGGTTTAGGGTTTAGGGTTTAGGGTTTAGGGTTTAGGGTTTAGGGTTTAGGGTTTAGGGTTTAGGGTTTAGGGTTTAGGGTTTAGGGTTT